>JAGSMX010000172.1:0-21434 GCA_029286785.1 Meandrusa payeni
CACTGCAGATCCGGAGCCCCTCGTCATGCACCGAGGAAAGGGCCACCGGGGAGGTTTTAGTGGGTAAGAACCCCACATAACCGCCGCCTTCCCCAGAGGGCGGGGTATCTTTCTGAAGATTTCCTCCCGTTAACAAAAAAAAACATTGTCCCAATAGATTTTTTTAATAAAATAGCTACGGACCGAGTGGAGGTTCAGCCCTCTCAGGCGCCCTCGGATCGGACTGCTAACGCGTAATAATGGTAACCGTCAAGCCGAGATTACCCCTCCCGGGGGACCAGCGAGTCGAGTTACTACCTAATAGAGGTTAAGGCTAAGCGACCTAAGGGCTATGCCTGTCAATCCGGTGAGCAGTAAAGGCTAGCTTCTCTGTGCCAACTGTGTTAGTTCGTCCAAAAAAAAAATTGTTTCGTCACTTTCCAATTCTCAGTTCCCAGAGCATAAGAACATATAGTACAAGTCAGTCGGTTGTTGTTCGTTCAAAATTCTTGTCTAATTTAGTCATCTAAAACTGAAACACGTTCTCTTTGAAGTCGGTTAACAATACTGGTACTAACAAACCACTGACTTCACTTCTACAACATACAACTTCTTGGTTTCAGCGTGTACCCAGATCAAAGCGGGTGCGGTAGCTCTGCTGAACAGTGCGGGCCCACTGCTGGGAGCAACCTTGGGTGCTATGTGTCGCTCAATGCATACCCCGCATCTTACAGTATCACAAAGTATGCCCGAACGTAAGTATTAAACTACCTACTTGTTCATAGTACCCTCATTTCAAAGGATCGTGGTCACAGGAGCCCTTTGGACTAGGGATGTTCATACCAAAAATATATCGATACATTTTTCGATTTAATATATCGTGAGGTTGTATCGATACTACGCGATATTTTTCATATATCGAAATTTGTTTATAATTAATTAGCGCTTAATATTAAATATTAGAAAAGTTTTGTACTAATAGAGTACTCGGCGCGTAACTGAGAGGTTCTCGCTTCGGATACCAGTCCAGACTATTTGATTTGATTTGATTCTGCTAGCAGTACAGACTACATGCATAGATTATAAAATTCATACAACGAGTCCTGCCATCTTGAAGAGTAGGAGTGTGGTATGATACTACACTACGATTTTCGTGATGACAGCGCACGTAAGGGTTTTATTTTATTTTATCAACTACAAATAAAAGAATGAATGGAATTCTTTTTTATTTAATTTCTTACCATATTTCGTATTTCGGATTAAATATCGATATAAAACTCGATATTAGATGATTCGATAATGTCGGATTGAAGCGATATATCGCGTACATATATCGATATTTTATGTAATATCGATATATATTGTGCACTCCTGGTTACCAAATTAGAACAGCTTCATTTGGAATGTCTAAGACATCCACCGTACTCTCTGGACCTTATTCTAACAGATTGTTTTCGAAAGTTGGATAACTTCTTGCAAGGGAAAAAGTTCAACTCCGATGGGGTTGTACAAAGCGCCTTCAAAATTTAATTGATTCCCGTCCGAATGGTTTATTTAGTAAAGGGATCAATGAACTACCTATCACAAGACAAAAGTGATTAAATAATAATGGTATATACTTTGATTACATAAATGTATTCTATTTTGATAAAATCGACTTTTGGTCACTCCCTTATAAAACACCAATTTCATATGTACCTAATATCAAAGACTTACGTGATGTCCCATCCTAACGCTCGTCTATCAAGCATCGGTTGAAAGGTATATTAAATATTAAATATACAATATTATGTAAATATGGTTTTAATATTAAACGACGACAGCATATTTAAAGGTACGCATCAAATTCATTTAACATAAGAATGGGAGGGATTTTGGGTCGTATATTGAAAAATATCTAATCACACGTATCTCTATCTTTGGCGTATAGACCGGTGTAAATCAAAGCCCAAAATTTCTTAAATTGAGTATAATAACAAAACGATGTTAATTGTACAGCGGTAGTTTGGCAAGTGTCGCAGTATTGGTATTGTTAGCACCGGTCACACACGACGCCTAGAATAATAAATCGGTGATCGGCGCGGTGCGGATTTGCAACTACTTTTCCGGCAGGGGCTTGAACACTATAGAGACGACCTATAGATTGCGACACACAATTGGAAAGCCGACGGTGCGCCCTTCTGTAAACAATAGAAAAACCAATGAACTGGTAGAACAAAAATCGAAAATGAACATTTATTTTGATAACAATTTGTCTAGCGGACTCGGAGCGCTGGGCCCATCAGTTGGACATTTTTTAATGCTGTAACTTTAACTATTAAATAAACTTGGCGGGAAAACGATAACCCTATTAATTATAATTTTTTTAAGAAATCTAGCAATATTTCTTTTTATTTTTAGAAAACATTACTAATATTCTTGTTAACCATTCCAACTAAACTTAAGCTTGTGCTAGGAGATGGTTCAAGTCAATAGTCGAATGGTGGATTCTAACCTACGACTTTATCATTCGCAGACCATTAGGCCATTGACGCTTCGAAAATGCGTTTAAAGGTGGTTAAAGTTAAACCTAAAGTCGATATATATGTCCCACTGCTGGGCACACTCTGTAAAGAAAGTAAAAGGGCATAGCCCACGCACACCTAGTGTGGATAGTGGTTTTCTCACAATCAGCACATAAAATTGCAACAACAAATTTATTCGCAGCACCGGGGATCGAACTCGGGTTGCTAGCGTAGTTCAAGAAAGCTATTTAGGCTATCTTTATCACATTTCAGCTATCAACAAATCGGATTTCTTCACAATTAATCTGCACCCTTCCCGGGATTTGATGGACAAGGCATTCGCCGAGCTAACCTCATACCTCAACTGGACGAGAATGGGAATCATTTACGAGGACTACGGATACGGTATGAGGTTTTGTAATGCCCTATGGGTATGCTTGCCCTGCTGCAATCGTTGTCGCAACATTGTATTATTGTAATCATGTAGGTAGCAATAGCTTTTTAAGCGCTGTGGAAAGGTATCCTAACAAAATACATCCGTAACGTTAGATATAGCGTAAGATTTTTTTGTGTCAACTGTTTAAGATAGATGGCGCTATTATTAGTTATATATTTTTGTAGATCGTTGTAAATAAAATAAAGGTGTGAACATAATTTTGATAAGTAGCTTTTTGTTGATTTTTTTTTGAAATAAATCTGAATAAAATGTACCTTTATAATTATTTTCTTTTTTTTATACTTCGAATAGTAGACGCTTAATTCTTTTTTAATACGTAAATATCTACACAGATTGGCCAGAGAAGCTGGCCTTGACTGCTTCACCGGATTGAGAGGTGGCATAGCTCTTAGGTTGCTTAGCCCGAACCTCTATCGCTACTAACTATCTCTAATCATCTAGATAGCTATAGTTTTTTTTAATATTTTTTGAAATGAAGTTCCTCATGGCGTTCTGGAAAGGTATCCCATCACAATACGTCCGTAACGTTAGATAAAGCGTAAGATTTTTAGTGTCACTTGTTTAATATAGATGGTGCTATTATTAATTATATACTTTTAAAAATTTATTGTAAATAAGATTATTTTAAAAAAATATTATTTATATACGTTTACATCAACGTCAACGTCTTGTTTTTTTTTGTCAATGGGATATCTTCACCAAGATACCCCGTCTATTGGGGGAAGGCAGGGTTATGTGGGGTTCTTACCCACTAAAACCCCCCGGTGGCCCTGCCTCGGTGCATGGTGAGGGGCTCCGGGATCTCCGGAGGAACGCAACAGAGCCCCTCTGCACTGTGCACTTCGGAGAGCACGTCCCGGGGGGAGAGGTTAATCCCTCACCCCCCGGTGCCCTCGCAGTGCAAGGCGACACGGGCCAGCCGATTTCACCTTCTTCCCGGGTCTACTTTGACCCTTGTCGCCCAGTGAACCCGAGGCCCCTTTTAGTCGCCTTCTACGACAGGCAGGGGATACCGTAGACATATTCTACGAGCCCAGGATTACAGGGCTAGCTTTGCATTTTTTGTCTCAGTATTTCTTTCCTACAGTATTCCTGTCAAAGTTCATTATAATTGTCGTTTGTCCAGGCGAAATTAACATTCTGAACGTGGCACGCGACGGCCGGGACATGTACACAGTCCGTTGCGGCGGCGCCAGAGACTACCGGCGCGGTCTACAACAGTTAAAGGCGCAACGGATATCGCACATCATCGTCGACACGGACCCCAACCACCTGCAGCAGTTCTCGCGTGCTGTGAGTTAACAATAGCTGGTCAATTGTTAAAAAAACAAACAAAAACTTACTTCAAATCGAGTGGAGTGGAGTGGAGTTATTCAACCGACTTCAAAAGAGGTTCTCAATTTCTCTGTATGCGCTTTTTTATGTTTGTTATGTCATAACTTTGGACTGGGTGAACCGATTTCGATGATTCTTTGTTTATTTGAAAGCAAGTACTTCCCGTGTGATACCATTCTGACAATGGCATATATGAGAACCATATAAGTCTTAATAATTTTATATTAGTACTAGCGTACCCAGCCCGCTTCGTCGGTCTAGATTTGGCTTTATTTTATTTAAACAATAAACTTACATCATTAAATATTTAATTTAACTCTCACAATATATTAAATTATTCATTCCTCTCCGTATTCATTCTCTTCTCGAGCGGGTGAAAATCATTACCTACACCCATGTACATGCAATATAGTCCATTGTACTTCAATATGGTTCATAATGACATGAATATACACAACGCATGTGTCAATTCAAATTTGTGTTATAAAACATTAAAATATCATCATAGTAAATAAAAGCTGTATTTGACAGTTCAAAAAGGGGAGTGTTCCGATCGTCACCAAACTTTACAGGTCTACTCGTCAGGTCGATTTGAAGATTCCCTGAAAGTTTCATTGAAATCGGACCGGCCGTTTCGGAGCCTATATGGAACAAACACACACACTTTCTTTTTTATATGTATAGATACGCCAACCGATTTCGATGATTCATTGTTTTATTGGAGAGGATGTACTTGAAGAGTAGTTTGATGAAATCTTGCATAGATTCTGTTTATTGATTCTATATCGTAATATTCCTAGGTAATTCGGAAATACAAAGAGGGCTTCCGAGCAGTATTGTTTAACGTTTGATTCGATTAATTTTAGCGTAGATTTGATTTGATTTGTTTTGGTTTTAGATATACCTGTGTATGACGAATGGAAATCACTCACCTGTATATTTTGATTACAGATTCTTCAGCTGCAGATGAACAACGAGAATTATCACTACATTTTCACTTCATTCGTATGTATATCTATCTGTATGTATTTTTATGGGGTATAAACTAGTGCTTGACCACGATCCCACCTGATGTTAAGCGTCTGCAACTTTACAAGGCACAAGTACGGCCTCATATGGAATACTGTTCGCATCTCTGGGCCGGGGCTCCCCAATACCAACTTCTTCCGTTTGACCGTGTACAACGTAGAGCTGCTCGAATAGTCGACGATCAGGGACTTTCCGATCGACTCGACCCTCTGAGTCTGCGAAGAGATGTCGATTCTCTTTGCATCCTGTAACGCATTTACCATGGGGAGTGTTCTGAGGAATTGTTCGGAATCAGCCCAGCTACCGATTTCCATTACCGCACATCTCGGCAGAATTCCAAATTCCACCGCCACCATCTTGATGGTTGGCGTTCAACGACTGTACGTTTTTCGCGTAACTTTCTCCCACGCACTGTCAACTTGTGGAATCAACTGTCGCCAGCGGTGTTTCCGAACGTTTACGATTTAGGGACCTTCAAGAAACGCGCCTATTCCTATCTCAAAGGTCGGCAACGCACCTACAGCTCCTCTGGTGCTGTGGATGTTCATGGGCGACGGTGATCACTTAAGATCAGGTGAGCCGTATGCTCGTTTGCCACTTTTCATATATAAAAAAAAGTGGTGATATAGTCGAAAGATGGTACGCGCTGTAGTAAGTACCTATTCAACTCTACTCTTGAAGGCTCGCACGTCATACTTGGACGGAAAGACTGACCTCGGCAACTTGTTCCACTCTTTTACTGTAATATATAACCCGACTCGGAAACGGCTGCAACTATGTTCATGATATTTAGAACGCAGAAGGTTTCGGGGGCGAATCGACTTAAGTATTTTTAATTTTGAAAGTGTCATTATAGAAGTATGCTACAATAAATGGCGTTGCTAAGCAACAAACAATTTGTCAGATTGACATTAGACCAAGAAAATGAAAAGTTTACATGAATCTTTATATATAAAAGAGAAAGTCTGTGGGTATGTCCCAGCGCTAACGCTTCCCGAAGTGGCATATAAGTTAGTTTAGCTTAGATTGTCCCAATAGATTTTGTTAATAATATAGCTACCGACCGAGTCGTGGTTCGGCCCTCTCGGGCGCCCTCGGATCGGGCTGCTAACGCGTAATAATGGTAACCGTCCAAGCCGAGGTTACCCCTCACCGTGGGGACCCTTGTGTCGAATTACCACCTAATGGAGGTTCAGGCTAAGCGATCTAAGAGCTATGCCACCTGTCAATCCGGTGAAGCAGTAAAGGCCAGCTTCTCTGTGCCAACTGTGTTAGTTCGTCCAAAAAAAAAGTGGGTATGTTTCATGAAGGCTTCGAAGTGGCTAGACCGATTCAATGATACTTTCAGGGAATCTTCAGATTGACCTGGCGAGTAATCCTGTAAAGTTTGGTGACGATCGGAGCACTCCTCTTTTTGAACTGTCAAACAAGCCATACTTTTATTTCTGACATTAACTTGAGCCCGAAATGTTTTATAAATGATAAAAATGATATGTATTTACTGATATGTACATGGGTGTATGTCTTCATCCTCTCGAGAAGAAAATGAATACGGATAGAAATGAATAATTTTATATATTGTGAGAGTTAAATTAAGTATTTGATAATGTAAGTTTCTTGTTTAAATAAAATAAAGCAAAATCTAGCCCAGCGAAGCGGACTGGGTACGCTAACAATTTATAAAATACATGTGTCATATGGTTGCTTAGTGATAACTAATAAAGTAATCGATATTGGCGTCAAAAGGAAAAATTATAGTGCGTGGAGTTAGGTCTTATTGTGTTGCGACAGACAATGGTAGAACATACAGAAGTAATAGATCACAAAGTTAGAAACAAAAGATGGTGACTTGATTAAGGCTAGGATTCAATATTTTTTATTATTATGTCGGTAAGATTGAAAAATATTTTATCATTAGAAGCGTCAATAGCCTAATGGTTTAGATCACGGCCTGCGAATCGTAAAGGTCGTGGGTTCGAATCCATCATTCGACTATTGCCGTGAGCCATGTCCTAGCACAAGCTTAAGCTTAGTTGGAATGGTTAACAAGATTGTTAGTAACATTTCTGAAAAAAGAAATGTTGCTAGCTTTCTTTAGAAAAGAAAAATCATTTTGTAATGCGTTTCTAAATATAATAAAGTTTCCATTTTTTTGGACGAACTAACACAGTTGGCCAGAAGCTGGCTCACAAGGATCCCCGGTGAGGGCAATCAGTACCATGGTAGAAGGTAACCCGGGTGACGTGTCTGAATTTACAAGTTGGTAATGTCTTGTAAGTGGCGGCACTCACAAAGAAGTTAATAGATATGTTTGGTGGCGGTCTCGAAAAACCGTCGAGATGCCTGCTTAAAGAATTGGGCTATTGTCGATAACCCTGTATCAACGTGTAATTCGTGATTGCGTACGAACCACGGCGCACCCGTGGCTCGTCGCAGAAAACGATTTTGGGTGACCTGATGACGGTGGATATGACGGGGGGGAGGCATGCGCGAAGACCGGGCTCGCGTACGTCATAACGGGACGTATTGCTGCTTTATAGAGTGTCACCTTATTACGAAGAGAAAAGGTTAAAACATGATTTACATAAAAAAGGTAGGTTATCCAGATCTTATACCACAATATACTTATATATTATGTATATACCGATTTCGACGATTCATTTTTTATTGTCGGAAACACAAAGAGGGCGTTTGACGTTTAATTCGATTTGAAGTCGGGTTTTTTTTGTAAAAATTTCTTTGTACTCTTTGTAGAATTGGTGTAGCAGTTTAGGGGCTCTTGTATTCAGAGGTCCTGATAATTAATCTCCACTTCCAGGACATGGAGCTGTTCGACCTGGAGGACTTCTACTACAACCGGGTCAACATGAGCGGCTGGAGACTTGTGGACCGGGACTCAGATAAGGTCAAAGAGGCGCTACAGGTTATGGAGAAGTTCCATCCCATTGGTGCCAACATCCTCTCCGGAGGTCACATTAAGGTAAGACCAATAACGGCTGATGGCATTCGCGGAAGGTTTAGTGGGTAGGGGCTGCCCAGGCCGAGTCCCACACATCCCTTCGGGCCCACCCAGGGTACCGGAGGATGGTCTATAAAAAGATTCCCCCGCGTGAACAAAAAAACAAAAAAAAATAAAAAAATAAAAGACGAATAACAAAATATCACGAAAAACCGATTTCGATGATGAATTTTTTGTTATAAATGATTAATTTGATGAAAGTTTTGGTCTCGTCAAAAATTGTCTGAATATTTCGTTATGATTCCACGATAATTCGAAAATACAAAGAGATCGTCCGTCTGTATTAACGTTAACCGTTTGATTCGATTTGATTTTTATAACCAGTAAATATATTTGTCTCTGGTACAGACTGAACCGGCACTTCTGTACGACGCAGTACAAATTCTAGCGTTGGCTCTCTCTTCCACAAAGGAATTGCACACGGCTAACATATCCTGCGAGAGCGGGATGGCCTGGATACACGGGAAGACGCTGCGGGATAGTATTAACAAGGTATGGGACATGAGCGGTTATTTCTTATTAAAACAATTAGATGAAATCACGTCAATAGCCAAATGGTTTAGGGTACAGTCTGCGAATCGTAAGGTCGTAGGATCGAATCCACCATTCGACTATTGACGTGAACCATCTTCTAGCACAAGCTTAAGCTTAGTTGGAATGGTTAACAAGAATGTTAGAAATATTATCTAAAAAAATAATTAGTAATTACACTAGCTATAGCTCCAAACATAAATAACTACCGCTTATTCTGAAATGTATACCATACATAAGGATAGTTTTAAATTACCCCTTTTCTTCCCCTATCCATTTATTTATTTATTTAAATCAACAAAAATTATAACACCGTTACAGATAATACCAATATGATGTTATAAAAACTTAGTTAAATATATATTATTAAAATTAAAACAAATAAAAAGCTGCTTGATGTATTGACAATAATATATAAATATAATAGAGTCAAACACCTTTTACGCATTTGTAGGCAGCTTCGATAAACACAGACTGTGTGCAACAAAATATATCAATGTGCAGTGAGATGGTATTAACAAACCCAACAGCGGAGAGTTCCTGGATAAGTTAGTCCTGGAGACAGGTAGTAAGAACAATGGTGGACGACGGCGCATGCACACGTAATTGTCAGGCGTCCGCAACTGTAGCGCGGCCAGCACTTCTGGGTGATGAACCCAGCCCCGCAGCACCCTCCACACATATTTAATCAGTGCGACGTCACTCCTCACCTGGTAGGTTCAAATTCCCCTATTCTAGGGAGCTTTTGAACATATAGGCCCCCCTCTCGACCTCCGTCTCAATCGAGACCGAGAGGTTGGGAGGGCGTAGTAATGGATAGATTCGTCGCGGCTGACGCTTGAGGGATTAGCCACGACGTAAAAATAGTTATACCTAAAAAATCCGTGTTAAAACGGTACCCAAGACCAGGGGAGCAGTCGCCCCCTGCGCTGATAACCGGGTAATTGGGTAACACCCGAGGCCCGTACCTGCGAGGTTCACGGGAACCCTGGCAGATGACCACACACACACCTCCTCACCTGCAGCCTGCTGTACCCGACCATGCCCAGTACAAATAGGCTCGGGTAAATCAGTGGGAAAATTTATATCTAGATCTATATAGTTATATATGTATCTAGTTATTGTTACGTATACTTATTATGGTTATTTTTATTGGTTAGTGTATGTCTGTATATACATACAAAACGGCAATGTTGGATGTTGGTTAAATTAACTAGTTATGCGTAACAATAATTCATGTTTATTTAGGGCCAATAAAATATAACAGAAAAATAAATTTATCATAACCTTTTTTTTTTTTGACGGGAGGAAATCTTCAGAAAGATACCCCGCCTTCTGGGGGAGGGCGGCGGTTATGTGGGGTTCTTACCCACTAAAACCTCCCAGTGGCCCTTTCCTCGGTGCAAGACAGGGGCTCCAGGATCTCCAGTGGAACGCACCGGAGCCCCTCTTCACTCCCTCCCCCCCTGTGCCCTCGCATCGCAAGGCGACACGGGCCAGCCGTTGTCGCCTTCTTCCCGGGTCCACTTTGGTGGATGACTCAGGCCCCCACCCTTATCGCCCAGTGAACCCGAGGCCCCTTTTAGTCGCCTTGTACGACAGGCAGGGAATTTATCATAACCTCCATCATCTTTCACAAAAACAATTTTTTTAAAAAAACTTACGATAAAATTGTGGAAGTAACCAAATTGGGACCACGTGGGAAGCACCAGCTATCAAACAAAAAAAGAATTATCAAAATTGGTTCACCCAGTCAACTGGACATTCGAACTGAACTTTCGACTCTTTTTTGGAGTCGGTAAATAAAATTTATATTATAGAAGCCACTCGGGTATCATAAAAGCCATACTATATGATGATTGTAATCAAATTGAGATTCTATTAATGAAAATAATTTTAACCAGATCCAAGCTCACGGTCTGACGGGACCGATAGAGTTCTCTCACGGGATACGCACCAAGTTCAAGCTTCAGCTAATGCGTCTGTCTGGTGGCGAGAGAGGTGGCGCGGTTCTGGCAGGCAGCTGGGCTCCAGATCTGGGTCTCCAGTTGTCAGACCCTGCAGCGTACCGACGCGACCCGCCACCCAATGTCACACTTACCGTGGTCACTGTGGAGGTATGTCAGCCCCGTAGTCTCGTATATCCTAGAAGGCGACTAATAGTGTTTACGGTTTTGCCAACAAAAACCGACTTCAAGTTCTTATCAAGTTAAATTTGAAGTACATCCTTTCTAATAAAAAATATATCATAGAAATCTATATATATAAAAGAGAAAATGTGTATGTATGTTCGATATAAGATCCGAAACGGCTGTACCGATTTCAATGAAACTTTCAGGGAATCTTCAGATTGACCTGGCGAGTAATCCTGTAAAGTTTGGTGACGATCGGAGCACTCCTCTTTTTGAACTGTCAAACAAGCTATACTTTTATTTCTGACGTTAACTTATGCCCGATATGTTTTTGTATAAATGATAAGACTGATATTGTATCTACTGATATGTACATGGGTGTAGGTAATGATAGAAGATAGATAGATGAGATAGCGTAGAGGGGATGGCAACCTTGAAAAGCTGGTCATCGTTGGCAATACAGAAGGCAAGAGAACAAAAGGCCGGTCGCCAACACGATGGTCTGACCAAGTAAAAGGTGCCATCTCCTCTCCTAATCTCTACCAGCTGGTGAGGGCTGCCTCGGACCGAAACCGATGGAGGCAGATTGTTCATTTGGGGGGCCCTAGTGACCACGATCCTCAGAAATGAGGGAACGACAAAGAAGAAGAAGTAGGTAATGATCTTCACCCGTTCGAGAAGAGTTCGAGAGAATGAATACGGATAGAAATAAATAATTGAATATATTGTGAGAGTTAAATTAAATATTTAATGAATTAAGTTTAGTGTTTAAATAAAATAAAGAAAAATGTAGCTCGGCGAAGCGGGCTGGGTACCCTAGCAATTTATAAAATACATGTGTCATATGGTTGCTTAGTGATAACTAATAAAGTAATCGATATTGGCGTCAAAAGGAAAAATTATAGTGCGTGGAGTTAGGTCTTATTGTGTTGCGACAGACAATGGTAGAACATACAGAAGTAATAGATCACAAAGGTAGAAACAAAAAGATGGTGCAGTCACTTGATTAAGGCTAGGATTCAATATTTATTTTATTATTATGTCGGTAAGATAGAAAAATGTTATTCATATTTCATCATTAGAAGCGTCAATAGCCTAATGGTTTAGATTACGGCCTGCGAATCGTAAGGTCGTGGGTTCGAATCCATCATTCGACTATTGCCGTGAGCCATGTCCTAGCACAAGCTTAAGCTTAGTTGGAATGGTTAACAAGATTGTTAGTAATATTTGTGAAAAAAAGAAATATTGCTAGCTTTCTTTTAGAAAAGAAATCATTTTGTAATGCGCTTCTAAATATAATAAAATTTCCATTTTTTTTTTGGACGAACTAACACAGTTGGCCAGAGAAGCTGGCTCACAAGGATCCCCCCGGTGAGGGGTAACCGGTACCATGGTAGAAGGTAACCCGGGTGACGTGTCTGAATTTACAAGTGGGTAATGTCTTGTAAGTTGCGGCACTCACAAGAAGTTTATAGGTATGTTTGGTGGCAGTCTAGAAAAACCGTCGAGATGCCTGCTTAAAGAATTGGGCTATTGTCGGTAACCCTGTATCAACGTGTAATTCGTGATTGCGTACGAACCACGGCGCACCCGTGGCTCGTCGCAGAAAACGATTTTGGGTGACCTGAAGACGGTGGATATGACGGGGGGAGGCATGCGCGAAGACCGGGCTCGCGTACGTCATAACGGGACATATTACTGCTTTATAGAGTCACCTTATTACGAAGAGAAAAGGTTAAAACATGATTTACATAAAAAAAATAAGGTTATCCGGGTCTTATACCATGATATATATATATATTATGTATATACCGATTTGAACGATTCATTTTTTATTGTCGGAAACACAAAGAGGGCGTTTGACGTTTAATTCGATTTGAAGTCGGTTTTTTTTTGTAAAAATTTCTTTGTACTCTTGGTAGAATTGGTGTAGCAGTTTAGGGGCTCTTGTATTCAGAGGTCCTGATCATTAATCTCCACTTCCAGGACATGGAGCTGTTCGATCTGGAGGACTTCTACTACAACCGGGTCAACATGAGCGGCTGGAGACTCGTGGACCGGGACTCGGATAAGGTCAAAGAGGCGCTACAGGTTATGGAGAATTTCCATCCCATTGGTGCCAACATTCTCTCCGGAGGTCACATTAAGGTAAGACTAATAACAAAATATCACGAACAACCGATTTCGATGATGCATTTTTTTTTATTATTCTAGGTTCAATTTGATGAAAGTTTGGTTTCGTCAAAAATCGTCTGAATATTTCGTTATAATTCCACGATAATTCGAAAATACAAAGAGATCGTCCGTCTGTATTAACGTTAACCGTCAGATTCGATTTGATTTTTATAACCAGTAAATATATTTGTCTCTGGTACAGACTGAACCGGCACTTCTGTACGACGCAGTACAGATTCTAGCGTTGGCTCTCTCTTCCACAAAGGAATTGCACACGGCTAACATATCCTGCGAGAGCGGGATGGCCTGGATACACGGGAAGACGCTGCGGGATAGTATTAACAAGGTATGGGACATGAGCGGTTATTTCTTATTAAAACAGATGAAATCACCTCAATAGCCAAATGGTTTAGGGTACAGTCTGCGAATCGTAAGGTCGTAGGATCGATTCCATCATTCGACTATTGCCGTGAACCATGTCCTAGCACAAGCTTAAGCTTAGTTGGAATGGTTAACAAGATTGTTAGTAATATTATCTGAAAAACAAAATTAGTAATTACACTAGCTATGGCTCCAAACATAAATATCTTCCGCTTATTCTGAAATGTATACCATACATAAGGATAGTTTTAAATTACCCCTTTTCTTCCCCTATCCATTTATTTATTTATTTAAATCAACAAAAATTATAACACCGTTACAGATAATACCAATATGATGTTATAAAAACTTAGTTAAATATATATTATTAAAATTAAAACATATAAAAAGCTGCTTGATGTATTGACAATAATATATAAATATAATAGAGTCAAACACCTTCTACACATTTGTAGGCAGCTTCGATAAACACAGACTCTGTGCAAAAAAATATATCAATGTGCAGTGAGATGGTATTAACAAACCCAACCGCAGAGAGTTCCTGGACAAGTTAGTCCTGGAGACAGGTAGTAGGAACAATGGCGGACGACGGCGCATGCACACGTAATTGTCAGGCGTCCGCAACTGTAGCGCAGCCAGCACTTCTGGGTGATGAACCCAGCCCGCAGCACCCTCCACACATATTTAATCAGTGCGACGTCACTCCTCACCTGGTAGGTTCAAATTCCCTATTCTAGGGAGCTTTTGAACATATAGGCCCCTCTCGACCTCCGTCTCAATCGAGACCGAGAGGTTGGGAGGGCGTAGTATCGGATAGATTCGTCGCGGCTGACGCTTGAGGGATTAGCCACGACGTCAAAATAGTTATACCTAAAAAATCCGTGTTAAAACGGTACCCAAGACCAGGGGAGCAGTCGCCCCCTGCGCTGATAACCCGGGTAATGGGGTAACACCCCGAGCCCCGTACCTGCGAGGTTCACGGGAACCTAGCAGATGACCACACACACACACTCCTCACCTGCAGCCTGCTGTACCCGACCATGCCCAGTACAAATAGGCTCGGGTACATCAGTGGGAAGAATTTATATCTAGATCTATTTAGTTATATATGTATCTAGTTATTGTTACGTATAATTATTATGGTTATTTTTATTGGTTAGTGTATGTCTGTATATACATACAAAACGGCAATGTTGGATGTTGGTTAAATTAACTAGTTATGCGTAACAATAATTCATGTTTTATTTAGGGCCAATAAAATATAACAGAAAAATAAATTTTTCATAACCTTTTTTTTTGTTTTTTGTTGACGGGGAGGAAATCTTCAGAAAGATACCCCGCCTTCTGGGGGGAAGGCGGCGGTTATGTGGGGTTCTTACCCACTAAAACCTCCCAGTGGCCCTTTCCTCGGTGCATGACGAGGGGCTCAGGATCTCCAGTGGAACGCACCGGAGCCCCTCTGCACTGTGCTCAAGGAGAGCACGTCCCGGGGGAGGGTCTCCTCCCCTGTCCCCTCATAGTGCAAGGCTACACCGGAGCCAGCCGATGTCGCCTTCTTCCCGGGTCCACCTTAGCGGACGACAAAGGCCCCCACCCTTATCGCCCAGTGAACCCGAGGCCCCTTTTAGTCGCCTTATACGACAGGCAGGGGATACCGTAGTCTTATTCTTGAGAGCCCAGAACTACAGGGCTGACCATCTCCTAGCACAAGCTTAAGCTTAGTTGGAATGGTTAACAAGAATGTTTGTAATATTATCTGAAAAAAAAATTAGTAATTACACTAGTTATAGCTCCAAACATAAATAACTACTGCTTATTCTGAAATGTATACCATACATAAGGATAGTTTTAAATTACCCCTTTGCTTCCCCTATCCATTTATTTATTTATTTTATTTATTTAAATCAACAAAAATTATAACACCGTTACATATAATACCAATATGATGTTATAAAAACTTAGTTAAATATATATTATTAAAATTAAAACAAATAAAAAGCTGCTTTATGTATTGACAATAATATATAAATATAATAGAGTCAAACACCTTCTACGCATTTGTAGGCAGCTTCGATAAACACAGGCTCTGTGCAACCAAATATATCAATGTGCAGTGTGATGGTATTAACAAACCCAACAGCGGAGAGTTCCTGGACAAGTTAGGCCTGGAGACAGGCAGTAGGAACGATGGACGACGGCGCATGCACACGTAATTGTCAGGCGTCCGCAACTGTAGCGCAGCCAGCACTTCTGGAGTGATGAACCCAGCCCGCAGCACCCTCCACACATATTTAATCAGTGCGACGTCTCTCCTCACCTGCAGCCTGCTGTACCCGACCATGCCCAGTACAAATAGGCTCGGGTACATCAGTGGGAAGAATTTATATCTAGATCTATATAGTTATATATGTATCTAGTTATTGTTACGTATAATTATTATGGTTATTTTTTGATATCGTATATATCGTATAATTATATTAATATGTATGTAAGTGTATGTCTGTATATACATACAAAACGGCAATGTTGAATGTTGGTTACATTAATTAATTATGCGTGACGATAGTTTTTTTATGTTTTATTTAGGGGGCCAATAAAATATAACAGAAAAATAAATTTATCATAACCTTTTTTTTTTTTTGTTGACGGGGAGGAAATCTTCAGAAAGATACCCCGCCTTCTGGGGGGAAGGCGGCGGTTATGTGGGGTTCTTACCCACTAAAACCTCCCCGGTGGCCCTTTCCTCGGTGCATGACGAGGGGCTCCGGGATCTCCAGTCGAACGCACCGGAGCCCCTCTTCACTCCCTCCCCCCCTGTGCCCTCGCATCGCAAGGCGACACGGGCCAGCCGATGTCGCCTTCTTCCCGGGTCCACTTTGGTGGATGACTCAGACCCTTGTCGCCCAGTGAACCCGACGCCCCTTTTAGTCGCCTTGTACGACAGGCAGGGAATTTGTCATAACCTCCATCATCTTTCACAAAAACATTTTTTTAAAAAAAACTTACGATAAAATTGTGGAAGTAACCAAATTGGGACCATGTCGGAAGCACTAGCTATCAAACAAAAAAAGAATTATCAAAATTGGTTCACCCAGTCAACTGGACTTTCGGACTGAACTTTTGACTCTTTTTTGGAGTCGGTAAATAAAATTTATATTATAGAAGCCACTCGGGTATCATAAAAGCCATACTATATGATGATTGTAATCAAATTGAGATTCTATTAATGAAAATAATTTTAACCAGATCCAAGCACACGGTCTGACGGGACCGATAGAGTTCTCTCACGGGATACGCACCAAGTTCAAGCTTCAGCTAATGCGTCTGTCTGGTGGCGAGAGGTGGCGCGATTCTGGCAGGCAGCTGGGCTCCAGACCTGGGTCTCCAGTTGTCAGACCCTGCAGCGTACCGACGCGACCCGCCACCCAATGTCACACTTACCGTGGTCACTGTGGAGGTATGTCAGCCCCGTAGTCTCGTATATCCTAGAAGGCGACTAATAGTGTTTACGGTTTTGCCAACAAAAACCGACTTCAAGTTCTTATCAAGTTAAATTTGAAGTACATCCTTTCTAATAAAAAATATATCATAGAAATCTATATATATAAAAGAGAAAATGTGTATGTATGTTCCATATAAGATCCGAAACGGCTGTACCGATTTCAATGAAACTTTCAGGGAATCTTCAGATTGACCTGGCGAGTAATCCTGTAAAGTTTGGTGACGATCGGAGCACTCCTCTTTTTGAATTGTCAAACAAACATATGTCGTACTTTTATTTCTGACATTAACTTGGCCTGATAAAAAAACCTACAGACGAAGTGACAACCTCCTCCTTTTTGAAGTCGGTTGAAAATTTTTAAAAAATGCTACTAAATTAGCCGCGGTAGCTCAGTGTCTGGGTGGTCGCGTCAAGTTGCATAGTACGCAAAGGAACAGAAACCTACATGTCCTAGAATTTTTTAAGACATGTGAAGTCTGCCAATCTGCACTAGAACGCGTGGCGGACTATGCCCTTATACTCTCTTTATAGAGAAGACCTATGCCCAGCAGTGGGTCATATATAAAGGCTGTAATTTTGACTACTAAATCTAGCAAATATCGACCACTATAATGCCAATTGAACTTAATTTTGTACACAATTAGGAGACTGGAGCGTCCTTTATTGTTTTTGACGATCATTTCCATTTCACCTATAGGAGAAACCTTACGTGATGCTGAAAGATGGCTGGAATCTTCAAGGGAACGCACGCTTCGAGGGCTTCTGCATCGACCTCCTGGCTCGTGTGGCGGCGAGGGCTGGTTTCCACTACACGCTGCGTCTAGTTCCGGACAACATGTACGGCGCGTGGGATCCCGATACCGGACAGTGGAATGGTATAGTCAAGGAGCTAATGGATAGAGTGAGTATTATTGATTGGAATGAACTGAAAACAAACGTTAGGCTAAAACCGTAAGAAAAATATATAACGGAAGTGCTATAGTCTTTTTTTTGTGACGAACTACAATTCTAACTCTCTAACTATCAACAAAAATTATAACACCGTTACAGATAATACCTATACGATGTTATAAAAACTTAGTTAAATATATATTATTAAAATTAAAACAAATAAAAAGCTGCTTTATGTATTGACAATAATATATAAATATAATAGAGTCAAACACCTTCTACGCATTTGTAGGCAGCTTCGATAAACACAGACTCTGTGCAACAAAATATATCAATGTGCAGTGAGATGGTATTAACAAACCCAACCGCGCGCGACAGCGGAGAGTTCCTGGACAAGTTAGTCCTGGAGACAGGCAGAAGGAACAATGGTGGACGACGGCGCATGTTCACGTAATTGTCAGGCGTCCGCAACTGTAGCGCGGCCAGCACTTCTGGGTGATGAACCCAGCCCCGCAGCACCCTCCACACATATTTAACCAGAGCGACGTCTCTCCTCACCTGCAGCCTGCTGTACCCGACCATGCTCATTACAAATAGGCTCGGGTACATCAGTGGGAAGCAAGGATACACTAATACTATAATATAGAAATCTACAAAATTTATTTTGTATCTTCTCCACCATAAGACAATATTTGGCTTCATGAGGATTCCATATGTAAGCGTTTTTCTCTAAATGGCTTCTTACCAATGCGTTAAATAAAGATTTAACCACTAATCAATTCGATAATTCCTTGCACTGCCTGAGGATAAAACTAAGATTTCTATAGATTTTTTTTGCAAACGTTAGTGATGTGTCTACGAAAGTTAAGATCTTGTACCATCTCAACGCCCAGATCCCTGACACACGCGTCTCTTGTCGTCTTGTCCTTCTGGAAGGCCTTAAGCAACGGATGTCCTATTACCGGAATGATAATTATCTTTTACAGAAAGCTGACATTGCCGTTGCCTCTATGACAATTAACTACGCTCGGGAAGCAGTGATAGACTTCACCAAGCCCTTCATGAATCTCGGCATAGGGATTTTATTCAAGGTAATATTTATGTATTGTTTATGGTCAAATTAATAATTGTTGTAAGTATGGTAAACTGAATGCCAACCTTTATTAGTCGGTGACATTTTTAAACAGCCTTTATATATGTCCCTCTGCTGGGCACAGGTCTTCTCTGCGAAGAGAGTATAAGGGCATAGTCCGCCACGCACACCTAGTGCGGATTGGCAGACTTCACATGTCTTTTTTTAGGACATGTAGGTTTCCTCACGATGTTTTCCTTCACCGCCGATCGCGTGGTAAATCAGCACATAAAATTGTAATAACAAATTGGACACAATATATGGAAATCGCAATATGGACGCGATATATCGCTTCAATTCGATATTATCTAATAATCTAATATCGATATTTATATCGATATAATTTCATCCGATATGCAAATTAAATAAAAAAGCATTCCATTATTTCTTTTATTTGTGGTTGACAACTTGAATAAAATAAAACCCTTACTTGCGCTGCCATCACGAATAGTGTATGTTACTACACTCCTACTCTTCACGATGGCAGGACTCGTTGTATAAATTTTATAATCTATGAATGTAGTCTGTACTGCTAGCAGAATCAAATCAAATGAAATAGTCTGAACTGTTATCCGAAGCGAGAACCTCTCAGTTACGCGCCGAGTACTCTATTAGTACAAAACTTTTCTAATTTTTAATATTAAGCCCTAATTAATTTCATACAAATTGATGAAAAATATCGATATATTTGTACAATATATCGCGTAGTATCGATACAACCTCTCGATATATTATATCGAAAAATATATCGGTATAATTTTGGCAAGAACATCCCTACGCAGGACGCAGTTAGATGCAAGCCAACAACCGGTCCTTTAGGAAATCGTTGACGCCTATGTCTAGCAGTGGATGTTTTGCGGCTAAGACGATGATGATGAATTAAAAAGAATATCAAAAGCGTCAATAGCCTAATGGTTTAGGGTACGGCCTGCGAATCGTAAGGTCGTGGGTTCGAATCCACCATTGGACTATTGCCGTGAACCATGTCCTAGCTCAAGCTTATGCTTAGTTGGAATGGTTAACAAGATTGTTAGTAATATAAAAAAAAAAATTATAACAATTCTATCGAACCAGGTACCAACTTCGCAGCCAACTAGGCTGTTCAGCTTCCTCAATCCCCTGGCCATAGAGATATGGCTCTACGTGCTCGCCGCGTACATCCTGGTCTCCTTCACGCTGTTCGTGATGGCCAGGTTTTCTCCTTACGAATGGTGAGTAATTTAGGTGAAAACTTCTTTAGCCACGTTGAGTAACAACCGACTTCAAAACGTAGGCGGTTTATAATTTGTGTAACGTTCCACTGGGTGAACTCATTTGGATGAATAACTCCGATTTAAATGAATCATTTTTTATTGTACAGGATGTACTTTAATGGTTGTTTGATAAGAGTTTGATTAGGTTCTGATTAATTCTATTTCCTAATAACTAAGTTGCCAATCCGGACTATGGCCGCGTGGTGGACTATGCCCATAAAATATCTTTACAGAGAAGGCCTGCGCCCAACAGTGGAACAAATATATTACGAGTATATTAAAGCCTGTAACTTTAACTTTATCACCGCGGAGTGCTGCTAGTAACTTATTAATTAGGAGTTTTTTTCAATCAATGATAACTTAAAATTTGAAAACATTGGTCACACACTCTGAAGCTTTTTGGAATTGATTATTTATTATGACAGGTCTTCAAGCACTCACGTCTGCGGTCATGAAACCAAACTCCTGACGAACCAGTTCAACGTTTGCAACTCCTTCTGGTTCATCACTGGCACATTCTTGAGGCAAGGTTCTGGACTTAATCCAATGGTGAGTGGATATATAAGGATTTTATATGTCGTGTTTAGCACAGGTCTTCCAGTGAAAGTATTCCAAACCGCAACGGATACGAATGCAAAATGAGAATTTAAGCGCTAGATGAAGTTCTGCCAGTTTATACCGTTTTGTTCATACTTCAGAAATAAAAGGCGACGCGCGTTTAACGTTGATTCGATTTGACGTTGGTCTTTGTATCGACTAAATATACAACTTGTTATGATAATGAACAAAAAACTACAGTATATTTTTCCACAATACCGTTAACTAAATGCCAAATTGGTATATTTTGTAAAGGCCATGTCACATGAAACGCGACATTTGTTAAAGGCGAGAAATTATTGACCCTTACACCAGCCCTTTTAGTTAAGATAGAATATTCTAGGCTAAATATCACTTTAATAGTAATTGACTGTGATTGCCTAGTGGGTAGGAATGACGTTAGTTGCTAGATGATTTGAGACTATATGTATATTTACGAGTAAAAACCGTCTACAAATCGAATCAAACGTTAAACGCTATACCGCGAAGAATGCCCTTTTCAATCTATTCCAAACCG